>CM042048.1:157768785-157784296 GCA_023525745.1 Arctium lappa
GGTTTAGGGTTTAGGGTTTAGGGTTTAGGGTTTAGGGTTTAGGGTTTAGGGTTTAGGGTTTAGGGTTTAGGGTTTAGGGTTTAGGGTTTAGGGTTTAGGGTTTAGGGTTTAGGGTTTAGGGTTTAGGGTTTAGGGTTTAGGGTTTAGGGTTTAGGGTTTAGGGTTTAGGGTTTAGGGTTTAGGGTTTAGGGTTTAGGGTTTAGGGTTTAGGGTTTAGGGTTTAGGGTTTAGGGTTTAGGGTTTAGGGTTTAGGGTTTAGGGTTTAGGGTTTAGGGTTTAGGGTTTAGGGTTTAGGGTTTAGGGTTTAGGGTTTAGGGTTTAGGGTTTAGGGTTTAGGGTTTAGGGTTTAGGGTTTAGGGTTTAGGGTTTAGGGTTTAGGGTTTAGGGTTTAGGGTTTAGGGTTTAGGGTTTAGGGTTTAGGGTTTAGGGTTTAGGGTTTAGGGTTTAGGGTTTAGGGTTTAGGGTTTAGGGTTTAGGGTTTAGGGTTTAGGGTTTAGGGTTTAGGGTTTAGGGTTTAGGGTTTAGGGTTTAGGGTTTAGGGTTTAGGGTTTAGGGTTTAGGGTTTAGGGTTTAGGGTTTAGGGTTTAGGGTTTAGGGTTTAGGGTTTAGGGTTTAGGGTTTAGGGTTTAGGGTTTAGGGTTTAGGGTTTAGGGTTTAGGGTTTAGGGTTTAGGGTTTAGGGTTTAGGGTTTAGGGTTTAGGGTTTAGGGTTTAGGGTTTAGGGTTTAGGGTTTAGGGTTTAGGGTTTAGGGTTTAGGGTTTAGGGTTTAGGGTTTAGGGTTTAGGGTTTAGGGTTTAGGGTTTAGGGTTTAGGGTTTAGGGTTTAGGGTTTAGGGTTTAGGGTTTAGGGTTTAGGGTTTAGGGTTTAGGGTTTAGGGTTTAGGGTTTAGGGTTTAGGGTTTAGGGTTTAGGGTTTAGGGTTTAGGGTTTAGGGTTTAGGGTTTAGGGTTTAGGGTTTAGGGTTTAGGGTTTAGGGTTTAGGGTTTAGGGTTTAGGGTTTAGGGTTTAGGGTTTAGGGTTTAGGGTTTAGGGTTTAGGGTTTAGGGTTTAGGGTTTAGGGTTTAGGGTTTAGGGTTTAGGGTTTAGGGTTTAGGGTTTAGGGTTTAGGGTTTAGGGTTTAGGGTTTAGGGTTTAGGGTTTAGGGTTTAGGGTTTAGGGTTTAGGGTTTAGGGTTTAGGGTTTAGGGTTTAGGGTTTAGGGTTTAGGGTTTAGGGTTTAGGGTTTAGGGTTTAGGGTTTAGGGTTTAGGGTTTAGGGTTTAGGGTTTAGGGTTTAGGGTTTAGGGTTTAGGGTTTAGGGTTTAGGGTTTAGGGTTTAGGGTTTAGGGTTTAGGGTTTAGGGTTTAGGGTTTAGGGTTTAGGGTTTAGGGTTTAGGGTTTAGGGTTTAGGGTTTAGGGTTTAGGGTTTAGGGTTTAGGGTTTAGGGTTTAGGGTTTAGGGTTTAGGGTTTAGGGTTTAGGGTTTAGGGTTTAGGGTTTAGGGTTTAGGGTTTAGGGTTTAGGGTTTAGGGTTTAGGGTTTAGGGTTTAGGGTTTAGGGTTTAGGGTTTAGGGTTTAGGGTTTAGGGTTTAGGGTTTAGGGTTTAGGGTTTAGGGTTTAGGGTTTAGGGTTTAGGGTTTAGGGTTTAGGGTTTAGGGTTTAGGGTTTAGGGTTTAGGGTTTAGGGTTTAGGGTTTAGGGTTTAGGGTTTAGGGTTTAGGGTTTAGGGTTTAGGGTTTAGGGTTTAGGGTTTAGGGTTTAGGGTTTAGGGTTTAGGGTTTAGGGTTTAGGGTTTAGGGTTTAGGGTTTAGGGTTTAGGGTTTAGGGTTTAGGGTTTAGGGTTTAGGGTTTAGGGTTTAGGGTTTAGGGTTTAGGGTTTAGGGTTTAGGGTTTAGGGTTTAGGGTTTAGGGTTTAGGGTTTAGGGTTTAGGGTTTAGGGTTTAGGGTTTAGGGTTTAGGGTTTAGGGTTTAGGGTTTAGGGTTTAGGGTTTAGGGTTTAGGGTTTAGGGTTTAGGGTTTAGGGTTTAGGGTTTAGGGTTTAGGGTTTAGGGTTTAGGGTTTAGGGTTTAGGGTTTAGGGTTTAGGGTTTAGGGTTTAGGGTTTAGGGTTTAGGGTTTAGGGTTTAGGGTTTAGGGTTTAGGGTTTAGGGTTTAGGGTTTAGGGTTTAGGGTTTAGGGTTTAGGGTTTAGGGTTTAGGGTTTAGGGTTTAGGGTTTAGGGTTTAGGGTTTAGGGTTTAGGGTTTAGGGTTTAGGGTTTAGGGTTTAGGGTTTAGGGTTTAGGGTTTAGGGTTTAGGGTTTAGGGTTTAGGGTTTAGGGTTTAGGGTTTAGGGTTTAGGGTTTAGGGTTTAGGGTTTAGGGTTTAGGGTTTAGGGTTTAGGGTTTAGGGTTTAGGGTTTAGGGTTTAGGGTTTAGGGTTTAGGGTTTAGGGTTTAGGGTTTAGGGTTTAGGGTTTAGGGTTTAGGGTTTAGGGTTTAGGGTTTAGGGTTTAGGGTTTAGGGTTTAGGGTTTAGGGTTTAGGGTTTAGGGTTTAGGGTTTAGGGTTTAGGGTTTAGGGTTTAGGGTTTAGGGTTTAGGGTTTAGGGTTTAGGGTTTAGGGTTTAGGGTTTAGGGTTTAGGGTTTAGGGTTTAGGGTTTAGGGTTTAGGGTTTAGGGTTTAGGGTTTAGGGTTTAGGGTTTAGGGTTTAGGGTTTAGGGTTTAGGGTTTAGGGTTTAGGGTTTAGGGTTTAGGGTTTAGGGTTTAGGGTTTAGGGTTTAGGGTTTAGGGTTTAGGGTTTAGGGTTTAGGGTTTAGGGTTTAGGGTTTAGGGTTTAGGGTTTAGGGTTTAGGGTTTAGGGTTTAGGGTTTAGGGTTTAGGGTTTAGGGTTTAGGGTTTAGGGTTTAGGGTTTAGGGTTTAGGGTTTAGGGTTTAGGGTTTAGGGTTTAGGGTTTAGGGTTTAGGGTTTAGGGTTTAGGGTTTAGGGTTTAGGGTTTAGGGTTTAGGGTTTAGGGTTTAGGGTTTAGGGTTTAGGGTTTAGGGTTTAGGGTTTAGGGTTTAGGGTTTAGGGTTTAGGGTTTAGGGTTTAGGGTTTAGGGTTTAGGGTTTAGGGTTTAGGGTTTAGGGTTTAGGGTTTAGGGTTTAGGGTTTAGGGTTTAGGGTTTAGGGTTTAGGGTTTAGGGTTTAGGGTTTAGGGTTTAGGGTTTAGGGTTTAGGGTTTAGGGTTTAGGGTTTAGGGTTTAGGGTTTAGGGTTTAGGGTTTAGGGTTTAGGGTTTAGGGTTTAGGGTTTAGGGTTTAGGGTTTAGGGTTTAGGGTTTAGGGTTTAGGGTTTAGGGTTTAGGGTTTAGGGTTTAGGGTTTAGGGTTTAGGGTTTAGGGTTTAGGGTTTAGGGTTTAGGGTTTAGGGTTTAGGGTTTAGGGTTTAGGGTTTAGGGTTTAGGGTTTAGGGTTTAGGGTTTAGGGTTTAGGGTTTAGGGTTTAGGGTTTAGGGTTTAGGGTTTAGGGTTTAGGGTTTAGGGTTTAGGGTTTAGGGTTTAGGGTTTAGGGTTTAGGGTTTAGGGTTTAGGGTTTAGGGTTTAGGGTTTAGGGTTTAGGGTTTAGGGTTTAGGGTTTAGGGTTTAGGGTTTAGGGTTTAGGGTTTAGGGTTTAGGGTTTAGGGTTTAGGGTTTAGGGTTTAGGGTTTAGGGTTTAGGGTTTAGGGTTTAGGGTTTAGGGTTTAGGGTTTAGGGTTTAGGGTTTAGGGTTTAGGGTTTAGGGTTTAGGGTTTAGGGTTTAGGGTTTAGGGTTTAGGGTTTAGGGTTTAGGGTTTAGGGTTTAGGGTTTAGGGTTTAGGGTTTAGGGTTTAGGGTTTAGGGTTTAGGGTTTAGGGTTTAGGGTTTAGGGTTTAGGGTTTAGGGTTTAGGGTTTAGGGTTTAGGGTTTAGGGTTTAGGGTTTAGGGTTTAGGGTTTAGGGTTTAGGGTTTAGGGTTTAGGGTTTAGGGTTTAGGGTTTAGGGTTTAGGGTTTAGGGTTTAGGGTTTAGGGTTTAGGGTTTAGGGTTTAGGGTTTAGGGTTTAGGGTTTAGGGTTTAGGGTTTAGGGTTTAGGGTTTAGGGTTTAGGGTTTAGGGTTTAGGGTTTAGGGTTTAGGGTTTAGGGTTTAGGGTTTAGGGTTTAGGGTTTAGGGTTTAGGGTTTAGGGTTTAGGGTTTAGGGTTTAGGGTTTAGGGTTTAGGGTTTAGGGTTTAGGGTTTAGGGTTTAGGGTTTAGGGTTTAGGGTTTAGGGTTTAGGGTTTAGGGTTTAGGGTTTAGGGTTTAGGGTTTAGGGTTTAGGGTTTAGGGTTTAGGGTTTAGGGTTTAGGGTTTAGGGTTTAGGGTTTAGGGTTTAGGGTTTAGGGTTTAGGGTTTAGGGTTTAGGGTTTAGGGTTTAGGGTTTAGGGTTTAGGGTTTAGGGTTTAGGGTTTAGGGTTTAGGGTTTAGGGTTTAGGGTTTAGGGTTTAGGGTTTAGGGTTTAGGGTTTAGGGTTTAGGGTTTAGGGTTTAGGGTTTAGGGTTTAGGGTTTAGGGTTTAGGGTTTAGGGTTTAGGGTTTAGGGTTTAGGGTTTAGGGTTTAGGGTTTAGGGTTTAGGGTTTAGGGTTTAGGGTTTAGGGTTTAGGGTTTAGGGTTTAGGGTTTAGGGTTTAGGGTTTAGGGTTTAGGGTTTAGGGTTTAGGGTTTAGGGTTTAGGGTTTAGGGTTTAGGGTTTAGGGTTTAGGGTTTAGGGTTTAGGGTTTAGGGTTTAGGGTTTAGGGTTTAGGGTTTAGGGTTTAGGGTTTAGGGTTTAGGGTTTAGGGTTTAGGGTTTAGGGTTTAGGGTTTAGGGTTTAGGGTTTAGGGTTTAGGGTTTAGGGTTTAGGGTTTAGGGTTTAGGGTTTAGGGTTTAGGGTTTAGGGTTTAGGGTTTAGGGTTTAGGGTTTAGGGTTTAGGGTTTAGGGTTTAGGGTTTAGGGTTTAGGGTTTAGGGTTTAGGGTTTAGGGTTTAGGGTTTAGGGTTTAGGGTTTAGGGTTTAGGGTTTAGGGTTTAGGGTTTAGGGTTTAGGGTTTAGGGTTTAGGGTTTAGGGTTTAGGGTTTAGGGTTTAGGGTTTAGGGTTTAGGGTTTAGGGTTTAGGGTTTAGGGTTTAGGGTTTAGGGTTTAGGGTTTAGGGTTTAGGGTTTAGGGTTTAGGGTTTAGGGTTTAGGGTTTAGGGTTTAGGGTTTAGGGTTTAGGGTTTAGGGTTTAGGGTTTAGGGTTTAGGGTTTAGGGTTTAGGGTTTAGGGTTTAGGGTTTAGGGTTTAGGGTTTAGGGTTTAGGGTTTAGGGTTTAGGGTTTAGGGTTTAGGGTTTAGGGTTTAGGGTTTAGGGTTTAGGGTTTAGGGTTTAGGGTTTAGGGTTTAGGGTTTAGGGTTTAGGGTTTAGGGTTTAGGGTTTAGGGTTTAGGGTTTAGGGTTTAGGGTTTAGGGTTTAGGGTTTAGGGTTTAGGGTTTAGGGTTTAGGGTTTAGGGTTTAGGGTTTAGGGTTTAGGGTTTAGGGTTTAGGGTTTAGGGTTTAGGGTTTAGGGTTTAGGGTTTAGGGTTTAGGGTTTAGGGTTTAGGGTTTAGGGTTTAGGGTTTAGGGTTTAGGGTTTAGGGTTTAGGGTTTAGGGTTTAGGGTTTAGGGTTTAGGGTTTAGGGTTTAGGGTTTAGGGTTTAGGGTTTAGGGTTTAGGGTTTAGGGTTTAGGGTTTAGGGTTTAGGGTTTAGGGTTTAGGGTTTAGGGTTTAGGGTTTAGGGTTTAGGGTTTAGGGTTTAGGGTTTAGGGTTTAGGGTTTAGGGTTTAGGGTTTAGGGTTTAGGGTTTAGGGTTTAGGGTTTCAGGGTTTAGGGTTTAGGGTTTAGGGTTTAGGGTTTAGGGTTTAGGGTTTAGGGTTTAGGGTTTAGGGTTTAGGGTTTAGGGTTTAGGGTTTAGGGTTTAGGGTTTAGGGTTTAGGGTTTAGGGTTTAGGGTTTAGGGTTTAGGGTTTAGGGTTTAGGGTTTAGGGTTTAGGGTTTAGGGTTTAGGGTTTAGGGTTTAGGGTTTAGGGTTTAGGGTTTAGGGTTTAGGGTTTAGGGTTTAGGGTTTAGGGTTTAGGGTTTAGGGTTTAGGGTTTAGGGTTTAGGGTTTAGGGTTTAGGGTTTAGGGTTTAGGGTTTAGGGTTTAGGGTTTAGGGTTTAGGGTTTAGGGTTTAGGGTTTAGGGTTTAGGGTTTAGGGTTTAGGGTTTAGGGTTTAGGGTTTAGGGTTTAGGGTTTAGGGTTTAGGGTTTAGGGTTTAGGGTTTAGGGTTTAGGGTTTAGGGTTTAGGGTTTAGGGTTTAGGGTTTAGGGTTTAGGGTTTAGGGTTTAGGGTTTAGGGTTTAGGGTTTAGGGTTTAGGGTTTAGGGTTTAGGGTTTAGGGTTTAGGGTTTAGGGTTTAGGGTTTAGGGTTTAGGGTTTAGGGTTTAGGGTTTAGGGTTTAGGGTTTAGGGTTTAGGGTTTAGGGTTTAGGGTTTAGGGTTTAGGGTTTAGGGTTTAGGGTTTAGGGTTTAGGGTTTAGGGTTTAGGGTTTAGGGTTTAGGGTTTAGGGTTTAGGGTTTAGGGTTTAGGGTTTAGGGTTTAGGGTTTAGGGTTTAGGGTTTAGGGTTTAGGGTTTAGGGTTTAGGGTTTAGGGTTTAGGGTTTAGGGTTTAGGGTTTAGGGTTTAGGGTTTAGGGTTTAGGGTTTAGGGTTTAGGGTTTAGGGTTTAGGGTTTAGGGTTTAGGGTTTAGGGTTTAGGGTTTAGGGTTTAGGGTTTAGGGTTTAGGGTTTAGGGTTTAGGGTTTAGGGTTTAGGGTTTAGGGTTTAGGGTTTAGGGTTTAGGGTTTAGGGTTTAGGGTTTAGGGTTTAGGGTTTAGGGTTTAGGGTTTAGGGTTTAGGGTTTAGGGTTTAGGGTTTAGGGTTTAGGGTTTAGGGTTTAGGGTTTAGGGTTTAGGGTTTAGGGTTTAGGGTTTAGGGTTTAGGGTTTAGGGTTTAGGGTTTAGGGTTTAGGGTTTAGGGTTTAGGGTTTAGGGTTTAGGGTTTAGGGTTTAGGGTTTAGGGTTTAGGGTTTAGGGTTTAGGGTTTAGGGTTTAGGGTTTAGGGTTTAGGGTTTAGGGTTTAGGGTTTAGGGTTTAGGGTTTAGGGTTTAGGGTTTAGGGTTTAGGGTTTAGGGTTTAGGGTTTAGGGTTTAGGGTTTAGGGTTTAGGGTTTAGGGTTTAGGGTTTAGGGTTTAGGGTTTAGGGTTTAGGGTTTAGGGTTTAGGGTTTAGGGTTTAGGGTTTAGGGTTTAGGGTTTAGGGTTTAGGGTTTAGGGTTTAGGGTTTAGGGTTTAGGGTTTAGGGTTTAGGGTTTAGGGTTTAGGGTTTAGGGTTTAGGGTTTAGGGTTTAGGGTTTAGGGTTTAGGGTTTAGGGTTTAGGGTTTAGGGTTTAGGGTTTAGGGTTTAGGGTTTAGGGTTTAGGGTTTAGGGTTTAGGGTTTAGGGTTTAGGGTTTAGGGTTTAGGGTTTAGGGTTTAGGGTTTAGGGTTTAGGGTTTAGGGTTTAGGGTTTAGGGTTTAGGGTTTAGGGTTTAGGGTTTAGGGTTTAGGGTTTAGGGTTTAGGGTTTAGGGTTTAGGGTTTAGGGTTTAGGGTTTAGGGTTTAGGGTTTAGGGTTTAGGGTTTAGGGTTTAGGGTTTAGGGTTTAGGGTTTAGGGTTTAGGGTTTAGGGTTTAGGGTTTAGGGTTTAGGGTTTAGGGTTTAGGGTTTAGGGTTTAGGGTTTAGGGTTTAGGGTTTAGGGTTTAGGGTTTAGGGTTTAGGGTTTAGGGTTTAGGGTTTAGGGTTTAGGGTTTAGGGTTTAGGGTTTAGGGTTTAGGGTTTAGGGTTTAGGGTTTAGGGTTTAGGGTTTAGGGTTTAGGGTTTAGGGTTTAGGGTTTAGGGTTTAGGGTTTAGGGTTTAGGGTTTAGGGTTTAGGGTTTAGGGTTTAGGGTTTAGGGTTTAGGGTTTAGGGTTTAGGGTTTAGGGTTTAGGGTTTAGGGTTTAGGGTTTAGGGTTTAGGGTTTAGGGTTTAGGGTTTAGGGTTTAGGGTTTAGGGTTTAGGGTTTAGGGTTTAGGGTTTAGGGTTTAGGGTTTAGGGTTTAGGGTTTAGGGTTTAGGGTTTAGGGTTTAGGGTTTAGGGTTTAGGGTTTAGGGTTTAGGGTTTAGGGTTTAGGGTTTAGGGTTTAGGGTTTAGGGTTTAGGGTTTAGGGTTTAGGGTTTAGGGTTTAGGGTTTAGGGTTTAGGGTTTAGGGTTTAGGGTTTAGGGTTTAGGGTTTAGGGTTTAGGGTTTAGGGTTTAGGGTTTAGGGTTTAGGGTTTAGGGTTTAGGGTTTAGGGTTTAGGGTTTAGGGTTTAGGGTTTAGGGTTTAGGGTTTAGGGTTTAGGGTTTAGGGTTTAGGGTTTAGGGTTTAGGGTTTAGGGTTTAGGGTTTAGGGTTTAGGGTTTAGGGTTTAGGGTTTAGGGTTTAGGGTTTAGGGTTTAGGGTTTAGGGTTTAGGGTTTAGGGTTTAGGGTTTAGGGTTTAGGGTTTAGGGTTTAGGGTTTAGGGTTTAGGGTTTAGGGTTTAGGGTTTAGGGTTTAGGGTTTAGGGTTTAGGGTTTAGGGTTTAGGGTTTAGGGTTTAGGGTTTAGGGTTTAGGGTTTAGGGTTTAGGGTTTAGGGTTTAGGGTTTAGGGTTTAGGGTTTAGGGTTTAGGGTTTAGGGTTTAGGGTTTAGGGTTTAGGGTTTAGGGTTTAGGGTTTAGGGTTTAGGGTTTAGGGTTTAGGGTTTAGGGTTTAGGGTTTAGGGTTTAGGGTTTAGGGTTTAGGGTTTAGGGTTTAGGGTTTAGGGTTTAGGGTTTAGGGTTTAGGGTTTAGGGTTTAGGGTTTAGGGTTTAGGGTTTAGGGTTTAGGGTTTAGGGTTTAGGGTTTAGGGTTTAGGGTTTAGGGTTTAGGGTTTAGGGTTTAGGGTTTAGGGTTTAGGGTTTAGGGTTTAGGGTTTAGGGTTTAGGGTTTAGGGTTTAGGGTTTAGGGTTTAGGGTTTAGGGTTTAGGGTTTAGGGTTTAGGGTTTAGGGTTTAGGGTTTAGGGTTTAGGGTTTAGGGTTTAGGGTTTAGGGTTTAGGGTTTAGGGTTTAGGGTTTAGGGTTTAGGGTTTAGGGTTTAGGGTTTAGGGTTTAGGGTTTAGGGTTTAGGGTTTAGGGTTTAGGGTTTAGGGTTTAGGGTTTAGGGTTTAGGGTTTAGGGTTTAGGGTTTAGGGTTTAGGGTTTAGGGTTTAGGGTTTAGGGTTTAGGGTTTAGGGTTTAGGGTTTAGGGTTTAGGGTTTAGGGTTTAGGGTTTAGGGTTTAGGGTTTAGGGTTTAGGGTTTAGGGTTTAGGGTTTAGGGTTTAGGGTTTAGGGTTTAGGGTTTAGGGTTTAGGGTTTAGGGTTTAGGGTTTAGGGTTTAGGGTTTAGGGTTTAGGGTTTAGGGTTTAGGGTTTAGGGTTTAGGGTTTAGGGTTTAGGGTTTAGGGTTTAGGGTTTAGGGTTTAGGGTTTAGGGTTTAGGGTTTAGGGTTTAGGGTTTAGGGTTTAGGGTTTAGGGTTTAGGGTTTAGGGTTTAGGGTTTAGGGTTTAGGGTTTAGGGTTTAGGGTTTAGGGTTTAGGGTTTAGGGTTTAGGGTTTAGGGTTTAGGGTTTAGGGTTTAGGGTTTAGGGTTTAGGGTTTAGGGTTTAGGGTTTAGGGTTTAGGGTTTAGGGTTTAGGGTTTAGGGTTTAGGGTTTAGGGTTTAGGGTTTAGGGTTTAGGGTTTAGGGTTTAGGGTTTAGGGTTTAGGGTTTAGGGTTTAGGGTTTAGGGTTTAGGGTTTAGGGTTTAGGGTTTAGGGTTTAGGGTTTAGGGTTTAGGGTTTAGGGTTTAGGGTTTAGGGTTTAGGGTTTAGGGTTTAGGGTTTAGGGTTTAGGGTTTAGGGTTTAGGGTTTAGGGTTTAGGGTTTAGGGTTTAGGGTTTAGGGTTTAGGGTTTAGGGTTTAGGGTTTAGGGTTTAGGGTTTAGGGTTTAGGGTTTAGGGTTTAGGGTTTAGGGTTTAGGGTTTAGGGTTTAGGGTTTAGGGTTTAGGGTTTAGGGTTTAGGGTTTAGGGTTTAGGGTTTAGGGTTTAGGGTTTAGGGTTTAGGGTTTAGGGTTTAGGGTTTAGGGTTTAGGGTTTAGGGTTTAGGGTTTAGGGTTTAGGGTTTAGGGTTTAGGGTTTAGGGTTTAGGGTTTAGGGTTTAGGGTTTAGGGTTTAGGGTTTAGGGTTTAGGGTTTAGGGTTTAGGGTTTAGGGTTTAGGGTTTAGGGTTTAGGGTTTAGGGTTTAGGGTTTAGGGTTTAGGGTTTAGGGTTTAGGGTTTAGGGTTTAGGGTTTAGGGTTTAGGGTTTAGGGTTTAGGGTTTAGGGTTTAGGGTTTAGGGTTTAGGGTTTAGGGTTTAGGGTTTAGGGTTTAGGGTTTAGGGTTTAGGGTTTAGGGTTTAGGGTTTAGGGTTTAGGGTTTAGGGTTTAGGGTTTAGGGTTTAGGGTTTAGGGTTTAGGGTTTAGGGTTTAGGGTTTAGGGTTTAGGGTTTAGGGTTTAGGGTTTAGGGTTTAGGGTTTAGGGTTTAGGGTTTAGGGTTTAGGGTTTAGGGTTTAGGGTTTAGGGTTTAGGGTTTAGGGTTTAGGGTTTAGGGTTTAGGGTTTAGGGTTTAGGGTTTAGGGTTTAGGGTTTAGGGTTTAGGGTTTAGGGTTTAGGGTTTAGGGTTTAGGGTTTAGGGTTTAGGGTTTAGGGTTTAGGGTTTAGGGTTTAGGGTTTAGGGTTTAGGGTTTAGGGTTTAGGGTTTAGGGTTTAGGGTTTAGGGTTTAGGGTTTAGGGTTTAGGGTTTAGGGTTTAGGGTTTAGGGTTTAGGGTTTAGGGTTTAGGGTTTAGGGTTTAGGGTTTAGGGTTTAGGGTTTAGGGTTTAGGGTTTAGGGTTTAGGGTTTAGGGTTTAGGGTTTAGGGTTTAGGGTTTAGGGTTTAGGGTTTAGGGTTTAGGGTTTAGGGTTTAGGGTTTAGGGTTTAGGGTTTAGGGTTTAGGGTTTAGGGTTTAGGGTTTAGGGTTTAGGGTTTAGGGTTTAGGGTTTAGGGTTTAGGGTTTAGGGTTTAGGGTTTAGGGTTTAGGGTTTAGGGTTTAGGGTTTAGGGTTTAGGGTTTAGGGTTTAGGGTTTAGGGTTTAGGGTTTAGGGTTTAGGGTTTAGGGTTTAGGGTTTAGGGTTTAGGGTTTAGGGTTTAGGGTTTAGGGTTTAGGGTTTAGGGTTTAGGGTTTAGGGTTTAGGGTTTAGGGTTTAGGGTTTAGGGTTTAGGGTTTAGGGTTTAGGGTTTAGGGTTTAGGGTTTAGGGTTTAGGGTTTAGGGTTTAGGGTTTAGGGTTTAGGGTTTAGGGTTTAGGGTTTAGGGTTTAGGGTTTAGGGTTTAGGGTTTAGGGTTTAGGGTTTAGGGTTTAGGGTTTAGGGTTTAGGGTTTAGGGTTTAGGGTTTAGGGTTTAGGGTTTAGGGTTTAGGGTTTAGGGTTTAGGGTTTAGGGTTTAGGGTTTAGGGTTTAGGGTTTAGGGTTTAGGGTTTAGGGTTTAGGGTTTAGGGTTTAGGGTTTAGGGTTTAGGGTTTAGGGTTTAGGGTTTAGGGTTTAGGGTTTAGGGTTTAGGGTTTAGGGTTTAGGGTTTAGGGTTTAGGGTTTAGGGTTTAGGGTTTAGGGTTTAGGGTTTAGGGTTTAGGGTTTAGGGTTTAGGGTTTAGGGTTTAGGGTTTAGGGTTTAGGGTTTAGGGTTTAGGGTTTAGGGTTTAGGGTTTAGGGTTTAGGGTTTAGGGTTTAGGGTTTAGGGTTTAGGGTTTAGGGTTTAGGGTTTAGGGTTTAGGGTTTAGGGTTTAGGGTTTAGGGTTTAGGGTTTAGGGTTTAGGGTTTAGGGTTTAGGGTTTAGGGTTTAGGGTTTAGGGTTTAGGGTTTAGGGTTTAGGGTTTAGGGTTTAGGGTTTAGGGTTTAGGGTTTAGGGTTTAGGGTTTAGGGTTTAGGGTTTAGGGTTTAGGGTTTAGGGTTTAGGGTTTAGGGTTTAGGGTTTAGGGTTTAGGGTTTAGGGTTTAGGGTTTAGGGTTTAGGGTTTAGGGTTTAGGGTTTAGGGTTTAGGGTTTAGGGTTTAGGGTTTAGGGTTTAGGGTTTAGGGTTTAGGGTTTAGGGTTTAGGGTTTAGGGTTTAGGGTTTAGGGTTTAGGGTTTAGGGTTTAGGGTTTAGGGTTTAGGGTTTAGGGTTTAGGGTTTAGGGTTTAGGGTTTAGGGTTTAGGGTTTAGGGTTTAGGGTTTAGGGTTTAGGGTTTAGGGTTTAGGGTTTAGGGTTTAGGGTTTAGGGTTTAGGGTTTAGGGTTTAGGGTTTAGGGTTTAGGGTTTAGGGTTTAGGGTTTAGGGTTTAGGGTTTAGGGTTTAGGGTTTAGGGTTTAGGGTTTAGGGTTTAGGGTTTAGGGTTTAGGGTTTAGGGTTTAGGGTTTAGGGTTTAGGGTTTAGGGTTTAGGGTTTAGGGTTTAGGGTTTAGGGTTTAGGGTTTAGGGTTTAGGGTTTAGGGTTTAGGGTTTAGGGTTTAGGGTTTAGGGTTTAGGGTTTAGGGTTTAGGGTTTAGGGTTTAGGGTTTAGGGTTTAGGGTTTAGGGTTTAGGGTTTAGGGTTTAGGGTTTAGGGTTTAGGGTTTAGGGTTTAGGGTTTAGGGTTTAGGGTTTAGGGTTTAGGGTTTAGGGTTTAGGGTTTAGGGTTTAGGGTTTAGGGTTTAGGGTTTAGGGTTTAGGGTTTAGGGTTTAGGGTTTAGGGTTTAGGGTTTAGGGTTTAGGGTTTAGGGTTTAGGGTTTAGGGTTTAGGGTTTAGGGTTTAGGGTTTAGGGTTTAGGGTTTAGGGTTTAGGGTTTAGGGTTTAGGGTTTAGGGTTTAGGGTTTAGGGTTTAGGGTTTAGGGTTTAGGGTTTAGGGTTTAGGGTTTAGGGTTTAGGGTTTAGGGTTTAGGGTTTAGGGTTTAGGGTTTAGGGTTTAGGGTTTAGGGTTTAGGGTTTAGGGTTTAGGGTTTAGGGTTTAGGGTTTAGGGTTTAGGGTTTAGGGTTTAGGGTTTAGGGTTTAGGGTTTAGGGTTTAGGGTTTAGGGTTTAGGGTTTAGGGTTTAGGGTTTAGGGTTTAGGGTTTAGGGTTTAGGGTTTAGGGTTTAGGGTTTAGGGTTTAGGGTTTAGGGTTTAGGGTTTAGGGTTTAGGGTTTAGGGTTTAGGGTTTAGGGTTTAGGGTTTAGGGTTTAGGGTTTAGGGTTTAGGGTTTAGGGTTTAGGGTTTAGGGTTTAGGGTTTAGGGTTTAGGGTTTAGGGTTTAGGGTTTAGGGTTTAGGGTTTAGGGTTTAGGGTTTAGGGTTTAGGGTTTAGGGTTTAGGGTTTAGGGTTTAGGGTTTAGGGTTTAGGGTTTAGGGTTTAGGGTTTAGGGTTTAGGGTTTAGGGTTTAGGGTTTAGGGTTTAGGGTTTAGGGTTTAGGGTTTAGGGTTTAGGGTTTAGGGTTTAGGGTTTAGGGTTTAGGGTTTAGGGTTTAGGGTTTAGGGTTTAGGGTTTAGGGTTTAGGGTTTAGGGTTTAGGGTTTAGGGTTTAGGGTTTAGGGTTTAGGGTTTAGGGTTTAGGGTTTAGGGTTTAGGGTTTAGGGTTTAGGGTTTAGGGTTTAGGGTTTAGGGTTTAGGGTTTAGGGTTTAGGGTTTAGGGTTTAGGGTTTAGGGTTTAGGGTTTAGGGTTTAGGGTTTAGGGTTTAGGGTTTAGGGTTTAGGGTTTAGGGTTTAGGGTTTAGGGTTTAGGGTTTAGGGTTTAGGGTTTAGGGTTTAGGGTTTAGGGTTTAGGGTTTAGGGTTTAGGGTTTAGGGTTTAGGGTTTAGGGTTTAGGGTTTAGGGTTTAGGGTTTAGGGTTTAGGGTTTAGGGTTTAGGGTTTAGGGTTTAGGGTTTAGGGTTTAGGGTTTAGGGTTTAGGGTTTAGGGTTTAGGGTTTAGGGTTTAGGGTTTAGGGTTTAGGGTTTAGGGTTTAGGGTTTAGGGTTTAGGGTTTAGGGTTTAGGGTTTAGGGTTTAGGGTTTAGGGTTTAGGGTTTAGGGTTTAGGGTTTAGGGTTTAGGGTTTAGGGTTTAGGGTTTAGGGTTTAGGGTTTAGGGTTTAGGGTTTAGGGTTTAGGGTTTAGGGTTTAGGGTTTAGGGTTTAGGGTTTAGGGTTTAGGGTTTAGGGTTTAGGGTTTAGGGTTTAGGGTTTAGGGTTTAGGGTTTAGGGTTTAGGGTTTAGGGTTTAGGGTTTAGGGTTTAGGGTTTAGGGTTTAGGGTTTAGGGTTTAGGGTTTAGGGTTTAGGGTTTAGGGTTTAGGGTTTAGGGTTTAGGGTTTAGGGTTTAGGGTTTAGGGTTTAGGGTTTAGGGTTTAGGGTTTAGGGTTTAGGGTTTAGGGTTTAGGGTTTAGGGTTTAGGGTTTAGGGTTTAGGGTTTAGGGTTTAGGGTTTAGGGTTTAGGGTTTAGGGTTTAGGGTTTAGGGTTTAGGGTTTAGGGTTTAGGGTTTAGGGTTTAGGGTTTAGGGTTTAGGGTTTAGGGTTTAGGGTTTAGGGTTTAGGGTTTAGGGTTTAGGGTTTAGGGTTTAGGGTTTAGGGTTTAGGGTTTAGGGTTTAGGGTTTAGGGTTTAGGGTTTAGGGTTTAGGGTTTAGGGTTTAGGGTTTAGGGTTTAGGGTTTAGGGTTTAGGGTTTAGGGTTTAGGGTTTAGGGTTTAGGGTTTAGGGTTTAGGGTTTAGGGTTTAGGGTTTAGGGTTTAGGGTTTAGGGTTTAGGGTTTAGGGTTTAGGGTTTAGGGTTTAGGGTTTAGGGTTTAGGGTTTAGGGTTTAGGGTTTAGGGTTTAGGGTTTAGGGTTTAGGGTTTAGGGTTTAGGGTTTAGGGTTTAGGGTTTAGGGTTTAGGGTTTAGGGTTTAGGGTTTAGGGTTTAGGGTTTAGGGTTTAGGGTTTAGGGTTTAGGGTTTAGGGTTTAGGGTTTAGGGTTTAGGGTTTAGGGTTTAGGGTTTAGGGTTTAGGGTTTAGGGTTTAGGGTTTAGGGTTTAGGGTTTAGGGTTTAGGGTTTAGGGTTTAGGGTTTAGGGTTTAGGGTTTAGGGTTTAGGGTTTAGGGTTTAGGGTTTAGGGTTTAGGGTTTAGGGTTTAGGGTTTAGGGTTTAGGGTTTAGGGTTTAGGGTTTAGGGTTTAGGGTTTAGGGTTTAGGGTTTAGGGTTTAGGGTTTAGGGTTTAGGGTTTAGGGTTTAGGGTTTAGGGTTTAGGGTTTAGGGTTTAGGGTTTAGGGTTTAGGGTTTAGGGTTTAGGGTTTAGGGTTTAGGGTTTAGGGTTTAGGGTTTAGGGTTTAGGGTTTAGGGTTTAGGGTTTAGGGTTTAGGGTTTAGGGTTTAGGGTTTAGGGTTTAGGGTTTAGGGTTTAGGGTTTAGGGTTTAGGGTTTAGGGTTTAGGGTTTAGGGTTTAGGGTTTAGGGTTTAGGGTTTAGGGTTTAGGGTTTAGGGTTTAGGGTTTAGGGTTTAGGGTTTAGGGTTTAGGGTTTAGGGTTTAGGGTTTAGGGTTTAGGGTTTAGGGTTTAGGGTTT